>OX637875.1:2500-25000 GCA_951802675.2 Boloria euphrosyne
CCTAACCTAACCTAACCTAACCTAACCTAACCTAACCTAACCTAACCTAACCTAACCTAACCTAACCTAACCTAACCTAACCTAACCTAACCTAACCTAACCTAACCTAACCTAACCTAACCTAACCTAACCTAACCTAACCTAACCTAACCTAACCTAACCTAACCTAACCTAACCTAACCTAACCTAACCTAACCTAACCTAACCTAACCTAACCTAACCTAACCTAACCTAACCTAACCTAACCTAACCTAACCTAACCTAACCTAACCTAACCTAACCTAACCTAACCTAACCTAACCTAACCTAACCTAACCTAACCTAACCTAACCTAACCTAACCTAACCTAACCTAACCTAACCTAACCTAACCTAACCTAACCTAACCTAACCTAACCTAACCTAACCTAACCTAACCTAACCTAACCTAACCTAACCTAACCTAACCTAACCTAACCTAACCTAACCTAACCTAACCTAACCTAACCTAACCTAACCTAACCTAACCTAACCTAACCTAACCTAACCTAACCTAACCTAACCTAACCTAACCTAACCTAACCTAACCTAACCTAACCTAACCTAACCTAACCTAACCTAACCTAACCTAACCTAACCTAACCTAACCTAACCTAACCTAACCTAACCTAACCTAACCTAACCTAACCTAACCTAACCTAACCTAACCTAACCTAACCTAACCTAACCTAACCTAACCTAACCTAACCTAACCTAACCTAACCTAACCTAACCTAACCTAACCTAACCTAACCTAACCTAACCTAACCTAACCTAACCTAACCTAACCTAACCTAACCTAACCTAACCTAACCTAACCTAACCTAACCTAACCTAACCTAACCTAACCTAACCTAACCTAACCTAACCTAACCTAACCTAACCTAACCTAACCTAACCTAACCTAACCTAACCTAACCTAACCTAACCTAACCTAACCTAACCTAACCTAACCTAACCTAACCTAACCTAACCTAACCTAACCTAACCTAACCTAACCTAACCTAACCTAACCTAACCTAACCTAACCTAACCTAACCTAACCTAACCTAACCTAACCTAACCTAACCTAACCTAACCTAACCTAACCTAACCTAACCTAACCTAACCTAACCTAACCTAACCTAACCTAACCTAACCTAACCTAACCTAACCTAACCTAACCTAACCTAACCTAACCTAACCTAACCTAACCTAACCTAACCTAACCTAACCTAACCTAACCTAACCTAACCTAACCTAACCTAACCTAACCTAACCTAACCTAACCTAACCTAACCTAACCTAACCTAACCTAACCTAACCTAACCTAACCTAACCTAACCTAACCTAACCTAACCTAACCTAACCTAACCTAACCTAACCTAACCTAACCTAACCTAACCTAACCTAACCTAACCTAACCTAACCTAACCTAACCTAACCTAACCTAACCTAACCTAACCTAACCTAACCTAACCTAACCTAACCTAACCTAACCTAACCTAACCTAACCTAACCTAACCTAACCTAACCTAACCTAACCTAACCTAACCTAACCTAACCTAACCTAACCTAACCTAACCTAACCTAACCTAACCTAACCTAACCTAACCTAACCTAACCTAACCTAACCTAACCTTTTTTTTTTTTTTTTTGTTATCGCTGGGAAATGCATTTCTCGCACGGGCCCCCCTGCTAACCAGGGGGGCACTGTGGGGGACTCGGTGATATACCCCCTAAAACCCAGCGCCCTACTCCAAGCCGCCTTAACGGGACGCCACGGGATCGCATTAAGCATTCAACCGCGACGCCCCAGCGGTTGGCCTAAAGGCCACTCCGATAGGGCTGCTCACAAGTCCACTCTGATAGCAGCAGAGAAGTACCCGGAGCAGCCCTATTAAAACACCAACGCCCACCGAAGTGGGCCCACCACACCGTCATCCTACGGTGACGGCCCCGTCAGGCCGCGGAGGATAGGGACGAGCTGGCACCGAACCGGCACTCACTCCCCCCGCGGTCCGCCCTACCGTCGGCCAAGCCCCACAGGCAAATGCTGCCGACCCCTCACCAGTCGTGAGACCACCCCCCAGCAGTCCCACTCCCAGCCGCCCCCCGCCGAGCTAGTCCCGACGGGCGGCCCGCGCAGTGCCTCCTACCGTGAAAACGGCCAGAGACACCGCGCTCCCGTCTGAAAAGCCGTGGCACCAAACATGCAATTGGCACCACGACCGCATGCAGCCCCTGCCTATCCCCTCACTAGTCGCGAGACCACTCCCCAGCAGTCCCGCTCCCAGCCGCCCCCCGCCGAGCTAATCCCGACGGGCGGCCCGCGCAATGTCCCCTGCCGTGAAAACGGCAAAAGACACCGCGCACCTCCAAGAGGGCAAAGCCCTTACCCCCCTAACCCCTCACCAGTCGCGAGACCGCAAGCAGTCCCGCTCCCAGCCGCCACCCGCCGAGCTAGTCCCGACGAGCGGCCCGCGCAGTGCCTCCTACCGTGAAAACGGCCAGAGGCACCGCGCTACCTCCGGTGGGCCGGGGGTGTCCGCCTGACACCCCGCCCTGGCTGTTGGTCCGCGGCGGGTTTCCCCGCTACCACCCGCTCCTGTCCCTCTAAACAGGAGCGGGTGGCGTTCCCCCATCCGCCACCTGGGGACGCGTCCGGTAGCAGTCAGCCTCTGCCCCGGAAAAATTCGAATTTTCCCACCGGCCTCCACCGGTGGTACTCATTCTACCATCTCTTTGGAGCTAGGCTCCACCGTCATACCTACTAATCCACCGCAACGTCCGTCCATTATAGGCCGTCTGCCTAGGACTTCTGAAGCAGTGAACTTTCGGTCACACACCACAGAGTTATGTTTATACTAACTCACCGCCCCGTCAGGCTTAGAGCTTTCTAAACATGCCTCCAATAGCTCGTAGCCACCCCCAAATTATGCGGGGGTGGTTGTACTCGCTATAGACCACCGACCCCGAACATATATAAATTATTAAATTATGTTCGGACCGGGACACGAACCCGGGGACCAGTGCGTGGGTCGTACATTGCTCACCACTACGCCAACTGGCCCGTCAAAAGAGATTCGAATTTTCCCACCGGCCTCCACCGGTGGTACTCATTCTACCATCTCTTTGGAGCTAGGCTCCACCGTCATACCTACTAATCCACCGCAACGTCCGTCCATTATAGGCCGTCTGCCTAGGACTTCTGAAGCAGTGAACTTTCGGTCACACACCACAGAGTTATGTTTATACTAACTCACCGCCCCGTCAGGCTTAGAGCTTTCTAAACATGCCTCCAATAGCTCGTAGCCACCCCCAAATTATGCGGGGGTGGTTGTACTCGCTATAGACCACCGACCCCGAACATATATAAATTATTAAATTATGTTCGGACCGGGACACGAACCCGGGGACCAGAGATTCGAATTTTCCCACCGGCCTCCACCGGTGGTACTCATTCTACCATCTCTTTGGAGCTAGGCTCCACCGTCATACCTACTAATCCACCGCAACGTCCGTCCATTATGGGCCGTCTGCCTAGGACTTCTGAAGCAGTGAACTTTCGGTCACACACCACAGAGTTATGTTTATACTAACTCACCGCCCCGTCAGGCTTAGAGCTTTCTAAACATGCCTCCAATAGCTCGTAGCCACCCCCAAATTATGCGGGGGTGGTTGTACTCGCTATAGACCACCGACCCCGAACATATATAAATTATTAAATTATGTTCGGACCGGGACACGAACCCGGGGACCAGTGCGTGGGTCAAAAGAGATTCGAATTTTCCCACCGGCCTCCACCGGTGGTACTCATTCTACCATCTCTTTGGAGCTAGGCTCCACCGTCATACCTACTAATCCACCGCAACGTCCGTCCATTATGGGCCGTCTGCCTAGGACTTCTGAAGCAGTGAACTTTCGGTCACACACCACAGAATTATGTTTATACTAACTCACCGCCCCGTCGGGCTTAGAGCTTTCTAAACATGCCTCCAATAGCTCGTAGCCACCCCCAAATTATGCGGGGGTGGTTGTACTCGCTATAGACCACCGACCCCGAACATATATAAATTATTAAATTATGTTCGGACCGGGACACGAACCCGGGGACCAGTGCGTGGGAACCTAACCTAACCTAACCTAACCTAACCTAACCTAACCTAACCTAACCTAACCTAACCTAACCTAACCTAACCTAACCTAACCTAACCTAACCTAACCTAACCTAACCTAACCTAACCTAACCTAACCTAACCTAACCTAACCTAACCTAACCTAACCTAACCTAACCTAACCTAACCTAACCTAACCTAACCTAACCTAACCTAACCTAACCTAACCTAACCTAACCTAACCTAACCTAACCTAACCTAACCTAACCTAACCTAACCTAACCTAACCTAACCTAACCTAACCTAACCTAACCTAACCTAACCTAACCTAACCTAACCTAACCTAACCTAACCTAACCTAACCTAACCTAACCTAACCTAACCTAACCTAACCTAACCTAACCTAACCTAACCTAACCTAACCTAACCTAACCTAACCTAACCTAACCTAACCTAACCTAACCTAACCTAACCTAACCTAACCTAACCTAACCTAACCTAACCTAACCTAACCTAACCTAACCTAACCTAACCTAACCTAACCTAACCTAACCTAACCTAACCTAACCTAACCTAACCTAACCTAACCTAACCTAACCTAACCTAACCTAACCTAACCTAACCTAACCTAACCTAACCTAACCTAACCTAACCTAACCTAACCTAACCTAACCTAACCTAACCTAACCTAACCTAACCTAACCTAACCTAACCTAACCTAACCTAACCTAACCTAACCTAACCTAACCTAACCTAACCTAACCTAACCTAACCTAACCTAACCTAACCTAACCTAACCTAACCTAACCTAACCTAACCTAACCTAACCTAACCTAACCTAACCTAACCTAACCTAACCTAACCTAACCTAACCTAACCTAACCTAACCTAACCTAACCTAACCTAACCTAACCTAACCTAACCTAACCTAACCTAACCTAACCTAACCTAACCTAACCTAACCTAACCTAACCTAACCTAACCTAACCTAACCTAACCTAACCTAACCTAACCTAACCTAACCTAACCTAACCTAACCTAACCTAACCTAACCTAACCTAACCTAACCTAACCTAACCTAACCTAACCTAACCTAACCTAACCTAACCTAACCTAACCTAACCTAACCTAACCTAACCTAACCTAACCTAACCTAACCTAACCTAACCTAACCTAACCTAACCTAACCTAACCTAACCTAACCTAACCTAACCTAACCTAACCTAACCTAACCTAACCTAACCTAACCTAACCTAACCTAACCTAACCTAACCTAACCTAACCTAACCTAACCTAACCTAACCTAACCTAACCTAACCTAACCTAACCTAACCTAACCTAACCTAACCTAACCTAACCTAACCTAACCTAACCTAACCTAACCTAACCTAACCTAACCTAACCTAACCTAACCTAACCTAACCTAACCTAACCTAACCTAACCTAACCTAACCTAACCTAACCTAACCTAACCTAACCTAACCTAACCTAACCTAACCTAACCTAACCTAACCTAACCTAACCTAACCTAACCTAACCTAACCTAACCTAACCTAACCTAACCTAACCTAACCTAACCTAACCTAACCTAACCTAACCTAACCTAACCTAACCTAACCTAACCTAACCTAACCTAACCTAACCTAACCTAACCTAACCTAACCTAACCTAACCTAACCTAACCTAACCTAACCTAACCTAACCTAACCTAACCTAACCTAACCTAACCTAACCTAACCTAACCTAACCTAACCTAACCTAACCTAACCTAACCTAACCTAACCTAACCTAACCTAACCTAACCTAACCTAACCTAACCTAACCTAACCTAACCTAACCTAACCTAACCTAACCTAACCTAACCTAACCTAACCTAACCTAACCTAACCTAACCTAACCTAACCTAACCTAACCTAACCTAACCTAACCTAACCTAACCTAACCTAACCTAACCTAACCTAACCTAACCTAACCTAACCTAACCTAACCTAACCTAACCTAACCTAACCTAACCTAACCTAACCTAACCTAACCTAACCTAACCTAACCTAACCTAACCTAACCTAACCTAACCTAACCTAACCTAACCTAACCTAACCTAACCTAACCTAACCTAACCTAACCTAACCTAACCTAACCTAACCTAACCTAACCTAACCTAACCTAACCTAACCTAACCTAACCTAACCTAACCTAACCTAACCTAACCTAACCTAACCTAACCTAACCTAACCTAACCTAACCTAACCTAACCTAACCTAACCTAACCTAACCTAACCTAACCTAACCTAACCTAACCTAACCTAACCTAACCTAACCTAACCTAACCTAACCTAACCTAACCTAACCTAACCTAACCTAACCTAACCTAACCTAACCTAACCTAACCTAACCTAACCTAACCTAACCTAACCTAACCTAACCTAACCTAACCTAACCTAACCTAACCTAACCTAACCTAACCTAACCTAACCTAACCTAACCTAACCTAACCTAACCTAACCTAACCTAACCTAACCTAACCTAACCTAACCTAACCTAACCTAACCTAACCTAACCTAACCTAACCTAACCTAACCTAACCTAACCTAACCTAACCTAACCTAACCTAACCTAACCTAACCTAACCTAACCTAACCTAACCTAACCTAACCTAACCTAACCTAACCTAACCTAACCTAACCTAACCTAACCTAACCTAACCTAACCTAACCTAACCTAACCTAACCTAACCTAACCTAACCTAACCTAACCTAACCTAACCTAACCTAACCTAACCTAACCTAACCTAACCTAACCTAACCTAACCTAACCTAACCTAACCTAACCTAACCTAACCTAACCTAACCTAACCTAACCTAACCTAACCTAACCTAACCTAACCTAACCTAACCTAACCTAACCTAACCTAACCTAACCTAACCTAACCTAACCTAACCTAACCTAACCTAACCTAACCTAACCTAACCTAACCTAACCTAACCTAACCTAACCTAACCTAACCTAACCTAACCTAACCTAACCTAACCTAACCTAACCTAACCTAACCTAACCTAACCTAACCTAACCTAACCTAACCTAACCTAACCTAACCTAACCTAACCTAACCTAACCTAACCTAACCTAACCTAACCTAACCTAACCTAACCTAACCTAACCTAACCTAACCTAACCTAACCTAACCTAACCTAACCTAACCTAACCTAACCTAACCTAACCTAACCTAACCTAACCTAACCTAACCTAACCTAACCTAACCTAACCTAACCTAACCTAACCTAACCTAACCTAACCTAACCTAACCTAACCTAACCTAACCTAACCTAACCTAACCTAACCTAACCTAACCTAACCTAACCTAACCTAACCTAACCTAACCTAACCTAACCTAACCTAACCTAACCTAACCTAACCTAACCTAACCTAACCTAACCTAACCTAACCTAACCTAACCTAACCTAACCTAACCTAACCTAACCTAACCTAACCTAACCTAACCTAACCTAACCTAACCTAACCTAACCTAACCTAACCTAACCTAACCTAACCTAACCTAACCTAACCTAACCTAACCTAACCTAACCTAACCTAACCTAACCTAACCTAACCTAACCTAACCTAACCTAACCTAACCTAACCTAACCTAACCTAACCTAACCTAACCTAACCTAACCTAACCTAACCTAACCTAACCTAACCTAACCTAACCTAACCTAACCTAACCTAACCTAACCTAACCTAACCTAACCTAACCTAACCTAACCTAACCTAACCTAACCTAACCTAACCTAACCTAACCTAACCTAACCTAACCTAACCTAACCTAACCTAACCTAACCTAACCTAACCTAACCTAACCTAACCTAACCTAACCTAACCTAACCTAACCTAACCTAACCTAACCTAACCTAACCTAACCTAACCTAACCTAACCTAACCTAACCTAACCTAACCTAACCTAACCTAACCTAACCTAACCTAACCTAACCTAACCTAACCTAACCTAACCTAACCTAACCTAACCTAACCTAACCTAACCTAACCTAACCTAACCTAACCTAACCTAACCTAACCTAACCTAACCTAACCTAACCTAACCTAACCTAACCTAACCTAACCTAACCTAACCTAACCTAACCTAACCTAACCTAACCTAACCTAACCTAACCTAACCTAACCTAACCTAACCTAACCTAACCTAACCTAACCTAACCTAACCTAACCTAACCTAACCTAACCTAACCTAACCTAACCTAACCTAACCTAACCTAACCTAACCTAACCTAACCTAACCTAACCTAACCTAACCTAACCTAACCTAACCTAACCTAACCTAACCTAACCTAACCTAACCTAACCTAACCTAACCTAACCTAACCTAACCTAACCTAACCTAACCTAACCTAACCTAACCTAACCTAACCTAACCTAACCTAACCTAACCTAACCTAACCTAACCTAACCTAACCTAACCTAACCTAACCTAACCTAACCTAACCTAACCTAACCTAACCTAACCTAACCTAACCTAACCTAACCTAACCTAACCTAACCTAACCTAACCTAACCTAACCTAACCTAACCTAACCTAACCTAACCTAACCTAACCTAACCTAACCTAACCTAACCTAACCTAACCTAACCTAACCTAACCTAACCTAACCTAACCTAACCTAACCTAACCTAACCTAACCTAACCTAACCTAACCTAACCTAACCTAACCTAACCTAACCTAACCTAACCTAACCTAACCTAACCTAACCTAACCTAACCTAACCTAACCTAACCTAACCTAACCTAACCTAACCTAACCTAACCTAACCTAACCTAACCTAACCTAACCTAACCTAACCTAACCTAACCTAACCTAACCTAACCTAACCTAACCTAACCTAACCTAACCTAACCTAACCTAACCTAACCTAACCTAACCTAACCTAACCTAACCTAACCTAACCTAACCTAACCTAACCTAACCTAACCTAACCTAACCTAACCTAACCTAACCTAACCTAACCTAACCTAACCTAACCTAACCTAACCTAACCTAACCTAACCTAACCTAACCTAACCTAACCTAACCTAACCTAACCTAACCTAACCTAACCTAACCTAACCTAACCTAACCTAACCTAACCTAACCTAACCTAACCTAACCTAACCTAACCTAACCTAACCTAACCTAACCTAACCTAACCTAACCTAACCTAACCTAACCTAACCTAACCTAACCTAACCTAACCTAACCTTTTTTTTTTTTTTTTTTTTTTTTTTTTTTTTTTTTTTTTTTTTTTTTTTTTTTTTTTTTTTTTTTTTTTTTTTTTTTTTTTTTTTTTTTTTTTTTTTTTTTTTTTTTTTTTAACGTTGGGAAATGCATTTCTCGCACGGGCCCCCTGCTAACCAGGGGGCACTGTGAGGGACTCGATGACATACCCCCTAAAACCCAACGCCTAACCCCAAGCCGCCATAGTGGGACGCCGCGGGATCGCGTTAGCATACAACCGCGACGCCCCGGCGGTGGTCAGGAAGACCCCAACCCAAACGTGAGGCTGCTCTCAAGTCCACTCTGCTGATCAGAGAAGTACCCGGAGCAGCCCCACAGAAACTGAACACCGCCCACCGAAGTGGGCACTCTGCAAAAAAATAAGGGGTATATGCGTATATAAGTCTATACGCATATACCCGAACCTCCCACCCAAAACTGGGCAACACCACAAAATTGCCCGAAGGCCCGCCTAATACGCCCGAAGGCCCCCCCAAAACGGCCGCAGGAGAAGAGGATGCGACAACGCCGACACTCCCCTTCCCCTGCCGCCCCCCCAAATGCCGCCATCAGCGGTGACGGCCCCGCTGGGACCGCGGAAGGCGGGGAGAAATATTTTGTTCTTCCCGCCCCCCGCGGACCCCCCCAACCCACCCAAGACGGTTGCAGAGGATAGGGAGTACGGCGCACCGTAATACCGTAGCTCCTCTTCCTCTGCATCCCCACCGCGTCCACCATCAAACGGTGGTGGCCCCGCTAGGCCGCGGGAGATAGGGACGAGCGGCGCACCGCAATACCGGCACTCCTCTTCCCCCGCGGCCCCCCTACCGTCGGCCCAGCTCCGACTGAGCTGGCTGCCGACACCCCTCGCCAGACACAGGACCACCGAAGTGGCCCCGCTCCAGCCGCCGCACCGACGGTCTAGTCCCGGCAGTGCGGCCCGCGCAGTGCCTCCTACCGTGAAAACGGCCAGAGACACCGCGCTACCTCCCGGTGGGCCCGGGTGTCCGCCTGACACCCCACCCTGGCTGTTGGTCCGCGGCGGGTTTCCCCGCTACCACCCGCTCCTGCTCTTGCCAACAGGAGCGAGTGGCATTCCCCCATCCGCCACCTGGGGACGCGTCCGGTAGCAGTCAGCCTCTGCCCCGGAACCTAACCTAACCTAACCTAACCTAACCTAACCTAACCTAACCTAACCTAACCTAACCTAACCTAACCTAACCTAACCTAACCTAACCTAACCTAACCTAACCTAACCTAACCTAACCTAACCTAACCTAACCTAACCTAACCTAACCTAACCTAACCTAACCTAACCTAACCTAACCTAACCTAACCTAACCTAACCTAACCTAACCTAACCTAACCTAACCTAACCTAACCTAACCTAACCTAACCTAACCTAACCTAACCTAACCTAACCTAACCTAACCTAACCTAACCTAACCTAACCTAACCTAACCTAACCTAACCTAACCTAACCTAACCTAACCTAACCTAACCTAACCTAACCTAACCTAACCTAACCTAACCTAACCTAACCTAACCTAACCTAACCTAACCTAACCTAACCTAACCTAACCTAACCTAACCTAACCTAACCTAACCTAACCTAACCTAACCTAACCTAACCTAACCTAACCTAACCTAACCTAACCTAACCTAACCTAACCTAACCTAACCTAACCTAACCTAACCTAACCTAACCTAACCTAACCTAACCTAACCTAACCTAACCTAACCTAACCTAACCTAACCTAACCTAACCTAACCTAACCTAACCTAACCTAACCTAACCTAACCTAACCTAACCTAACCTAACCTAACCTAACCTAACCTAACCTAACCTAACCTAACCTAACCTAACCTAACCTAACCTAACCTAACCTAACCTAACCTAACCTAACCTAACCTAACCTAACCTAACCTAACCTAACCTAACCTAACCTAACCTAACCTAACCTAACCTAACCTAACCTAACCTAACCTAACCTAACCTAACCTAACCTAACCTAACCTAACCTAACCTAACCTAACCTAACCTAACCTAACCTAACCTAACCTAACCTAACCTAACCTAACCTAACCTAACCTAACCTAACCTAACCTAACCTAACCTAACCTAACCTAACCTAACCTAACCTAACCTAACCTAACCTAACCTAACCTAACCTAACCTAACCTAACCTAACCTAACCTAACCTAACCTAACCTAACCTAACCTAACCTAACCTAACCTAACCTAACCTAACCTAACCTAACCTAACCTAACCTAACCTAACCTAACCTAACCTAACCTAACCTAACCTAACCTAACCTAACCTAACCTAACCTAACCTAACCTAACCTAACCTAACCTAACCTAACCTAACCTAACCTAACCTAACCTAACCTAACCTAACCTAACCTAACCTAACCTAACCTAACCTAACCTAACCTAACCTAACCTAACCTAACCTAACCTAACCTAACCTAACCTAACCTAACCTAACCTAACCTAACCTAACCTAACCTAACCTAACCTAACCTAACCTAACCTAACCTAACCTAACCTAACCTAACCTAACCTAACCTAACCTAACCTAACCTAACCTAACCTAACCTAACCTAACCTAACCTAACCTAACCTAACCTAACCTAACCTAACCTAACCTAACCTAACCTAACCTAACCTAACCTAACCTAACCTAACCTAACCTAACCTAACCTAACCTAACCTAACCTAACCTAACCTAACCTAACCTAACCTAACCTAACCTAACCTAACCTAACCTAACCTAACCTAACCTAACCTAACCTAACCTAACCTAACCTAACCTAACCTAACCTAACCTAACCTAACCTAACCTAACCTAACCTAACCTAACCTAACCTAACCTAACCTAACCTAACCTAACCTAACCTAACCTAACCTAACCTAACCTAACCTAACCTAACCTAACCTAACCTAACCTAACCTAACCTAACCTAACCTAACCTAACCTAACCTAACCTAACCTAACCTAACCTAACCTAACCTAACCTAACCTAACCTAACCTAACCTAACCTAACCTAACCTAACCTAACCTAACCTAACCTAACCTAACCTAACCTAACCTAACCTAACCTAACCTAACCTAACCTAACCTAACCTAACCTAACCTAACCTAACCTAACCTAACCTAACCTAACCTAACCTAACCTAACCTAACCTAACCTAACCTAACCTAACCTAACCTAACCTAACCTAACCTAACCTAACCTAACCTAACCTAACCTAACCTAACCTAACCTAACCTAACCTAACCTAACCTAACCTAACCTAACCTAACCTAACCTAACCTAACCTAACCTAACCTAACCTAACCTAACCTAACCTAACCTAACCTAACCTAACCTAACCTAACCTAACCTAACCTAACCTAACCTAACCTAACCTAACCTAACCTAACCTAACCTAACCTAACCTAACCTAACCTAACCTAACCTAACCTAACCTAACCTAACCTAACCTAACCTAACCTAACCTAACCTAACCTAACCTAACCTAACCTAACCTAACCTAACCTAACCTAACCTAACCTAACCTAACCTAACCTAACCTAACCTAACCTAACCTAACCTAACCTAACCTAACCTAACCTAACCTAACCTAACCTAACCTAACCTAACCTAACCTAACCTAACCTAACCTAACCTAACCTAACCTAACCTAACCTAACCTAACCTAACCTAACCTAACCTAACCTAACCTAACCTAACCTAACCTAACCTAACCTAACCTAACCTAACCTAACCTAACCTAACCTAACCTAACCTAACCTAACCTAACCTAACCTAACCTAACCTAACCTAACCTAACCTAACCTAACCTAACCTAACCTAACCTAACCTAACCTAACCTAACCTAACCTAACCTAACCTAACCTAACCTAACCTAACCTAACCTAACCTAACCTAACCTAACCTAACCTAACCTAACCTAACCTAACCTAACCTAACCTAACCTAACCTAACCTAACCTAACCTAACCTAACCTAACCTAACCTAACCTAACCTAACCTAACCTAACCTAACCTAACCTAACCTAACCTAACCTAACCTAACCTAACCTAACCTAACCTAACCTAACCTAACCTAACCTAACCTAACCTAACCTAACCTAACCTAACCTAACCTAACCTAACCTAACCTAACCTAACCTAACCTAACCTAACCTAACCTAACCTAACCTAACCTAACCTAACCTAACCTAACCTAACCTAACCTAACCTAACCTAACCTAACCTAACCTAACCTAACCTAACCTAACCTAACCTAACCTAACCTAACCTAACCTAACCTAACCTAACCTAACCTAACCTAACCTAACCTAACCTAACCTAACCTAACCTAACCTAACCTAACCTAACCTAACCTAACCTAACCTAACCTAACCTAACCTAACCTAACCTAACCTAACCTAACCTAACCTAACCTAACCTAACCTAACCTAACCTAACCTAACCTAACCTAACCTAACCTAACCTAACCTAACCTAACCTAACCTAACCTAACCTAACCTAACCTAACCTAACCTAACCTAACCTAACCTAACCTAACCTAACCTAACCTAACCTAACCTAACCTAACCTAACCTAACCTAACCTAACCTAACCTAACCTAACCTAACCTAACCTAACCTAACCTAACCTAACCTAACCTAACCTAACCTAACCTAACCTAACCTAACCTAACCTAACCTAACCTAACCTAACCTAACCTAACCTAACCTAACCTAACCTAACCTAACCTAACCTAACCTAACCTAACCTAACCTAACCTAACCTAACCTAACCTAACCTAACCTAACCTAACCTAACCTAACCTAACCTAACCTAACCTAACCTAACCTAACCTAACCTAACCTAACCTAACCTAACCTAACCTAACCTAACCTAACCTAACCTAACCTAACCTAACCTAACCTAACCTAACCTAACCTAACCTAACCTAACCTAACCTAACCTAACCTAACCTAACCTAACCTAACCTAACCTAACCTAACCTAACCTAACCTAACCTAACCTAACCTAACCTAACCTAACCTAACCTAACCTAACCTAACCTAACCTAACCTAACCTAACCTAACCTAACCTAACCTAACCTAACCTAACCTAACCTAACCTAACCTAACCTAACCTAACCTAACCTAACCTAACCTAACCTAACCTAACCTAACCTAACCTAACCTAACCTAACCTAACCTAACCTAACCTAACCTAACCTAACCTAACCTAACCTAACCTAACCTAACCTAACCTAACCTAACCTAACCTAACCTAACCTAACCTAACCTAACCTAACCTAACCTAACCTAACCTAACCTAACCTAACCTAACCTAACCTAACCTAACCTAACCTAACCTAACCTAACCTAACCTAACCTAACCTAACCTAACCTAACCTAACCTAACCTAACCTAACCTAACCTAACCTAACCTAACCTAACCTAACCTAACCTAACCTAACCTAACCTAACCTAACCTAACCTAACCTAACCTAACCTAACCTAACCTAACCTAACCTAACCTAACCTAACCTAACCTAACCTAACCTAACCTAACCTAACCTAACCTAACCTAACCTAACCTAACCTAACCTAACCTAACCTAACCTAACCTAACCTAACCTAACCTAACCTAACCTAACCTAACCTAACCTAACCTAACCTAACCTAACCTAACCTAACCTAACCTAACCTAACCTAACCTAACCTAACCTAACCTAACCTAACCTAACCTAACCTAACCTAACCTAACCTAACCTAACCTAACCTAACCTAACCTAACCTAACCTAACCTAACCTAACCTAACCTAACCTAACCTAACCTAACCTAACCTAACCTAACCTAACCTAACCTAACCTAACCTAACCTAACCTAACCTAACCTAACCTAACCTAACCTAACCTAACCTAACCTAACCTAACCTAACCTAACCTAACCTAACCTAACCTAACCTAACCTAACCTAACCTAACCTAACCTAACCTAACCTAACCTAACCTAACCTAACCTAACCTAACCTAACCTAACCTAACCTAACCTAACCTAACCTAACCTAACCTAACCTAACCTAACCTAACCTAACCTAACCTAACCTAACCTAACCTAACCTAACCTAACCTAACCTAACCTAACCTAACCTAACCTAACCTAACCTAACCTAACCTAACCTAACCTAACCTAACCTAACCTAACCTAACCTAACCTAACCTAACCTAACCTAACCTAACCTAACCTAACCTAACCTAACCTAACCTAACCTAACCTAACCTAACCTAACCTAACCTAACCTAACCTAACCTAACCTAACCTAACCTAACCTAACCTAACCTAACCTAACCTAACCTAACCTAACCTAACCTAACCTAACCTAACCTAACCTAACCTAACCTAACCTAACCTAACCTAACCTAACCTAACCTAACCTAACCTAACCTAACCTAACCTAACCTAACCTAACCTAACCTAACCTAACCTAACCTAACCTAACCTAACCTAACCTAACCTAACCTAACCTAACCTAACCTAACCTAACCTAACCTAACCTAACCTAACCTAACCTAACCTAACCTAACCTAACCTAACCTAACCTAACCTAACCTAACCTAACCTAACCTAACCTAACCTAACCTAACCTAACCTAACCTAACCTAACCTAACCTAACCTAACCTAACCTAACCTAACCTAACCTAACCTAACCTAACCTAACCTAACCTAACCTAACCTAACCTAACCTAACCTAACCTAACCTAACCTAACCTAACCTAACCTAACCTAACCTAACCTAACCTAACCTAACCTAACCTAACCTAACCTAACCTAACCTAACCTAACCTAACCTAACCTAACCTAACCTAACCTAACCTAACCTAACCTAACCTAACCTAACCTAACCTAACCTAACCTAACCTAACCTAACCTAACCTAACCTAACCTAACCTAACCTAACCTAACCTAACCTAACCTAACCTAACCTAACCTAACCTAACCTAACCTAACCTAACCTAACCTAACCTAACCTAACCTAACCTAACCTAACCTAACCTAACCTAACCTAACCTAACCTAACCTAACCTAACCTAACCTAACCTAACCTAACCTAACCTAACCTAACCTAACCTAACCTAACCTAACCTAACCTAACCTAACCTAACCTAACCTAACCTAACCTAACCTAACCTAACCTAACCTAACCTAACCTAACCTAACCTAACCTAACCTAACCTAACCTAACCTAACCTAACCTAACCTAACCTAACCTAACCTAACCTAACCTAACCTAACCTAACCTAACCTAACCTAACCTAACCTAACCTAACCTAACCTAACCTAACCTAACCTAACCTAACCTAACCTAACCTAACCTAACCTAACCTAACCTAACCTAACCTAACCTAACCTAACCTAACCTAACCTAACCTAACCTAACCTAACCTAACCTAACCTAACCTAACCTAACCTAACCTAACCTAACCTAACCTAACCTAACCTAACCTAACCTAACCTAACCTAACCTAACCTAACCTAACCTAACCTAACCTAACCTAACCTAACCTAACCTAACCTAACCTAACCTAACCTAACCTAACCTAACCTAACCTAACCTAACCTAACCTAACCTAACCTAACCTAACCTAACCTAACCTAACCTAACCTAACCTAACCTAACCTAACCTAACCTAACCTAACCTAACCTAACCTAACCTAACCTAACCTAACCTAACCTAACCTAACCTAACCTAACCTAACCTAACCTAACCTAACCTAACCTAACCTAACCTAACCTAACCTAACCTAACCTAACCTAACCTAACCTAACCTAACCTAACCTAACCTAACCTAACCTAACCTAACCTAACCTAACCTAACCTAACCTAACCTAACCTAACCTAACCTAACCTAACCTAACCTAACCTAACCTAACCTAACCTAACCTAACCTAACCTAACCTAACCTAACCTAACCTAACCTAACCTAACCTAACCTAACCTAACCTAACCTAACCTAACCTAACCTAACCTAACCAGTCCCGCTCGAGCCGCGGAGGCGAGCGCACGCGTCCTAGCAGCGAAAACCGCGCTCCGCTAGCTCGCACGGCCACTTAAATACGTTAAAAATAGTAAAAAGTGGAAAAAGTGACCGATTTTAGTGAAATAAGTGACTATTTCGGTGTAAAAAGTGACAGTGACACTCGTACGCTACTTTGTTTTTCCGAAAACGGAAAACTTAGACTGGATTTCAGTGAAAAACCGGATTTTTGTAAGTGACAATTCTAGTTTTTTGCGTGCGGCGCACGATTAAGATCTATGACATAGTGTTTTCTATAGTGCGTTTTAAAGTGCTCACCGAGTTCTACAAGTGACCAAAAAATCAGATTTTTTGGACATCGTTAAGACAGTTAAATTGACAGAAAAACAATTGTGACGAAATTGCTATTTTCGCAGTCAGTCAAGTTACGACATCGGGATAAGATCCCTAGGAAAGAGCAGGACTCCACGAGAACAACGAACCTTCCCCCGTCAAAATATTCGAAGTAGATCCAGAGATATTCAACATACAAAATTACATGAAATTGATGCCTAACTTTGGAAAATTCTAGATTGAAATCTAGATCGATACCCCACCCCAAAATTTATTAGAACGGAAGAAGCAACTCTCCAGCTACAAGGCGCCGAAAAAATCATCGAAATCGGCTCATGGGATCAGGAGATATCGACCTGGATTTGAAACTGGGAGAAAAAACCACATGTTATTTTAAGGTTAGATTAAGTTTACGTAAATTTTACATATAATTTTAAGATAGATTACATACAAACAAAAGTACACGGGTTTGCTCGTTGAATTTAATTAAATTCTTGAATATATTATTAAGAAAGTTAAAAATTTTTCAAAATTTTAAAAATTCAAAATTGACTAATTTAGTATAAGTACAATAAATAGTATAGTTTCAATTATAAATTAAATTAAAATTACAAAAATCATATATTTTTCAAAATTTCCATACAAATTAATTAGAATAAACCATTCAACGAACAGAAACGTACGACTTTGTTTAATATTAGATAGTGGGAGGAGCTTGTTCCCCAGCATTTATGCCAAGTTAGAGCGGGACTTATAAAATTAAATAATATTTTTATAATTTAGAAACTTCTCGAAGATTTGGCCTTAAAAGTCAGGACAGAGTTGTTTTTCACTCATATTAAATTAATTAATATTTTGTTAGGAAATAGGACCTTATGGACATAAAATTTTTAGTTATTTATTTTGTATAGGAATTAGAAAATTCCAGAAGTTTTTGATAAAAGAGTCAAGACCGAGTGGTTTACACTCAGATTTATTAAATTAATATTTACATAGCGAATTTAGACTTTATGGACTTAGAATTTTTATTTAAATATTTTGTATGGGACTTAGAAAATTTTAGAAGTTTTTTGTAAAAAGGGTAAAGACCGAGTAGTTCTTACTCAGATTTATTAAATTATATTACTATAGCAAATTTGGACTTTAGAGACTTAGAATTTTTATTCTATTAAAATTGTATGAAATAAGGTCAGAGAAGTTTTTAATCTTAAATTTAGGCTTAGATATTATAAGTTTTAGTTATTTTTATGTTACTACTAGGTTCAGGACTGGGTCGGGAATTGAACCCGTGACCAAAAATTTTGAAAAATTTTCAAACTTTTATTTTATTGAATTTTCAAAAATTGTGTTTTTGTCTGAGTGCTTACCCCCCATTTGACCCTCCCCCACCCTTATCCCAAAAAAAACGAAATTTGACGAGTGCATCCCTCATCCAATTTCCTACATTTTCCCCCCCTCCCCCCCCCAAAAATTTTTGCACCCCCACCCTCGGACAAAAACCCAAATATCTCCTTAAGTACTGAACGGATTAGGACAATCTGGGTGTCGGGTGAAAGGTCTCTTTAAGCCGCATCCAACACACTAGATATTAAAATTTTAAATTAACCCCTTCAGGGAAAAAACCCTAAAAAACCCACTTTTTGAGAAAACCTGTCTGGCGATTTTTTTGGCAAAAAATTTATGACATAGACCTCTTGGTAATAACCTATATTCGAAATTAAAATTTTAAATTTTTCTCATAGCAACCCCGAGATCAACCCTTAAATTAAATCTTCAAATAACTTTGTCAAAAATTAAGTTAGGGGTACCGAGTTTGGGCTCAAATAAAAGGGCCCACCGAGACCTAACTCCCCAGCCCTGAAAATAGTTAGTTAGTCAGTAAGTTAGTTTTTAAGTTTTTGTAAAATTTGACTATACATTAAAAAATTTTTTCTATACAACTTCTAAGTTGACTAGAATAGACCGTCGGGCCTTATACACCCGACTCTACATTGTACTCTACTTTTACCACTTGACACAGACCGATTCCTCACCATGTACCACACACCAAAAAACATAAAACCACCCACATCTGCACCACAAGCACCACCACGTGTATCTACAGGAACACGAAAAACCTCACCACCAAAACCATCAAGAGAGTCCCCGCGCCCAGATACACAAACTTATAATGATAGCGAACTATGTAAGGAAGCTTCAAAACATGTATCTGATATAAAATATGAACTAAGCATATCGGGGAACATTAAGCGGAGCATCAGAGAGAACATCAGTACAAAAAGCGATGCCCTATTTGACATAGTCAAAAAGGCTGTCAAAGCTATGATAGAGATGGAAGAAGAAATGAAAAAGACAGGACAGGTGGGCCAGGAAAAGATAGAAAGGGTGGCGGACAAGTGTACTTCGTGCGACAAAATCGAAGAAATAGTGAAGAAGACCATAAAGCCTCAAATAGAGGAACACTTTATAAAAATAAGTAAAAGGATTGAGAATCTCAGTGACCAGTTCATAGAAGGATTAGAGCTTCAAGGAGAAAGAAACAAGGATATAATAGAAGAAATAAAGACACTTGAAGAAAAAGAAGAGGAAAACTACACATCAATTCTTGAAAAACTTACAGAAGTGGATTGCGATATTAGGGGAAATCAAGAACTTATACAAAGCACATCAGTTAAAAACCAGACTGAGCTAAGAGAAGACCTCAACAAATTAAATTCCGTAGCTGCAGAGACTCAACAGGAGATAACAAACTTAAAGGAAGAAGTTAAAACATCCATAACAAGACCATACGAAACAAACACAAACCAACCGCAGACTACAGAACAAAAGACCTAAGCCGAAATCGCTGCGACCAACAAACCTAGACCTACCCTCTGCCTACTCGTAGGTACGAAGACACTATAGACACCAGCGAAGACGTCATAAATAAAGTAAGGAAGGTACTCAAAGCGAAGGAGTCTGGACTGCAAATCTCCAAACTAAGAAAAGTCAAGGACCAGAGGGTCCTAATTGGCAGTGAAAACAAAGAAGACTTTAGCATCATAAAATCAGTACTACAGAAGGAGAGATTTAAAGTAGAAGAGAAGGCCAATAAAGATCCATTAGTAATTGTAAGGAATGTAAATAAGAGCATCACGGACGAAGACCTAATAAAAGCAATCAAGCAGCAAAACAAAGAAATAGTACTAAGCATACCAGAAGAAGAGTATAGGATTAAGGTGCGACATAGAAGGAGAGCACGAAACCCCCAAGAATCCCATGTGGTTTTAGAAGTTTCCCCATTACTGTGGAAAGGACTAACCACAGTAGGGAAGATTTACGTGGATGTATTTCGGGTTCCCGTCTTCGACCTGTCGCCACTGGTCCAGTGTTCAAGATGCCTTGCTTTTGGACACGGGAAAAAAATGGTGCACTGAGACCATAGACCTGTGCAGTCATTGTGCAGGTCCTCACATGATGGATCAGTGCCCCAATAAGCAGGCAGGAGAAGCGCCCACCTGCAAGAACTGCCTGCACGCCAAATTGCCAGTTACGAAGCATAATGCGTTTGACACCGGATGTCCGGTCAGGTTGAAATGGGACGCCCTGGCAAGATCTAGTGTTGCCTATTGTTAGCACCCGAAACCAAGCATCAGACCTGGAAAGCAGAGGATATCGTGAAGATATTCATGAAATAAGAATACCTTAATTCAATCGCTGTGGTTGGAAAAGCAAATGAACTTAATCCTATATCCATCAAATCACAACAAATCATTACACATCACACACTTCACTCACACAATGATTGACTAAGAGTAAAATTAAATAGTAAAAAAATAAAAACGTACTGAATGAAAAAAAAAAAAAAAAAAAAAAAAAAAAAAAAAAAAAAAATAAAAAAAAAAAAAAAAAAAAAAAAAAAAAAAAAAAAAAAAAAAAAAAAAAAAAAAATATATATATATTAAAAACAGTACGATAGATGTAGTATATAGTAAATAAGCATAGAATTAAGTACATATATATATTCTGAGTAATATATACAATGTACATTAAGAATATAAGTTAAAATAAGTAAGATTACTCTGTACTAAAATATAAGACTTCTCAATAGTTTTGTAAAAAGTGTAAATAAATCTATGTAAATAAAGTTGTCACAACAAAACACTAGTATGTAAGCAGTAATATTAATTTTATCCATTATATTATAAATAAACAGCAGTTATTGCTAATTCTCACAAAGAATTATGATCACATATGTAAGTAGTATAAAACAGTAACTCTAAATGTCCAAATCTAAGTAAAACAATACTTTCTCTTCTAACCCTTGCATTGTAAAAGTATTAAATATGTATACAAACATAAATGTTAACATAATAGTAAAATGCACAATTGTAAAATTTAAGCATTCTAAAAATAGTCCCCAACTGTCGCATTTAAAACGTATAAATATTCTATGTAATGCTAAGACTTGTAGAAAATTATAAACCCTTCAGGTTTAGATACATTTAGTTAGGCAGTAATAACAATGTAATCCAGGTCTCCCCCCCCATAAGGGAGGAAATCGGTCTTTAAAAAAAAAAAAAAAAAAAAAAAAAAAAAAAAAAAAAAAAAAAAAAAAAAAAAAAAAAAAAAAAAAAAAAAAAAAAAAAAAAAAAAAAAAAAAAAAAAAAAAAAAACCTAACCTACCTAACCTAACCTAACCTAACCTAACCTAACTAACCTAACCTAACCTAACCTAACCTAACCTAACCTAA
>OX637875.1:32500-50000 GCA_951802675.2 Boloria euphrosyne
TAACCTAACCTAACCTAACCTAACCTAACCTAACCTAACCTAACCTAACCTAACCTAACCTAACCTAACCTAACCTAACCTAACCTAACCTAACCTAACCTAACCTAACCTAACCTAACCTAACCTAACCTAACCTAACCTAACCTAACCTAACCTAACCTAACCTAACCTAACCTAACCTAACCTAACCTAACCTAACCTAACCTAACCTAACCTAACCTAACCTAACCTAACCTAACCTAACCTAACCTAACCTAACCTAACCTAACCTAACCTAACCTAACCTAACCTAACCTAACCTAACCTAACCTAACCTAACCTAACCTAACCTAACCTAACCTAACCTAACCTAACCTAACCTAACCTAACCTAACCTAACCTAACCTAACCTAACCTAACCTAACCTAACCTAACCTAACCTAACCTAACCTAACCTAACCTAACCTAACCTAACCTAACCTAACCTAACCTAACCTAACCTAACCTAACCTAACCTAACCTAACCTAACCTAACCTAACCTAACCTAACCTAACCTAACCTAACCTAACCTAACCTAACCTAACCTAACCTAACCTAACCTAACCTAACCTAACCTAACCTAACCTAACCTAACCTAACCTAACCTAACCTAACCTAACCTAACCTAACCTAACCTAACCTAACCTAACCTAACCTAACCTAACCTAACCTAACCTAACCTAACCTAACCTAACCTAACCTAACCTAACCTAACCTAACCTAACCTAACCTAACCTAACCTAACCTAACCTAACCTAACCTAACCTAACCTAACCTAACCTAACCTAACCTAACCTAACCTAACCTAACCTAACCTAACCTAACCTAACCTAACCTAACCTAACCTAACCTAACCTAACCTAACCTAACCTAACCTAACCTAACCTAACCTAACCTAACCTAACCTAACCTAACCTAACCTAACCTAACCTAACCTAACCTAACCTAACCTAACCTAACCTAACCTAACCTAACCTAACCTAACCTAACCTAACCTAACCTAACCTAACCTAACCTAACCTAACCTAACCTAACCTAACCTAACCTAACCTAACCTAACCTAACCTAACCTAACCTAACCTAACCTAACCTAACCTAACCTAACCTAACCTAACCTAACCTAACCTAACCTAACCTAACCTAACCTAACCTAACCTAACCTAACCTAACCTAACCTAACCTAACCTAACCTAACCTAACCTAACCTAACCTAACCTAACCTAACCTAACCTAACCTAACCTAACCTAACCTAACCTAACCTAACCTAACCTAACCTAACCTAACCTAACCTAACCTAACCTAACCTAACCTAACCTAACCTAACCTAACCTAACCTAACCTAACCTAACCTAACCTAACCTAACCTAACCTAACCTAACCTAACCTAACCTAACCTAACCTAACCTAACCTAACCTAACCTAACCTAACCTAACCTAACCTAACCTAACCTAACCTAACCTAACCTAACCTAACCTAACCTAACCTAACCTAACCTAACCTAACCTAACCTAACCTAACCTAACCTAACCTAACCTAACCTAACCTAACCTAACCTAACCTAACCTAACCTAACCTAACCTAACCTAACCTAACCTAACCTAACCTAACCTAACCTAACCTAACCTAACCTAACCTAACCTAACCTAACCTAACCTAACCTAACCTAACCTAACCTAACCTAACCTAACCTAACCTAACCTAACCTAACCTAACCTAACCTAACCTAACCTAACCTAACCTAACCTAACCTAACCTAACCTAACCTAACCTAACCTAACCTAACCTAACCTAACCTAACCTAACCTAACCTAACCTAACCTAACCTAACCTAACCTAACCTAACCTAACCTAACCTAACCTAACCTAACCTAACCTAACCTAACCTAACCTAACCTAACCTAACCTAACCTAACCTAACCTAACCTAACCTAACCTAACCTAACCTAACCTAACCTAACCTAACCTAACCTAACCTAACCTAACCTAACCTAACCTAACCTAACCTAACCTAACCTAACCTAACCTAACCTAACCTAACCTAACCTAACCTAACCTAACCTAACCTAACCTAACCTAACCTAACCTAACCTAACCTAACCTAACCTAACCTAACCTAACCTAACCTAACCTAACCTAACCTAACCTAACCTAACCTAACCTAACCTAACCTAACCTAACCTAACCTAACCTAACCTAACCTAACCTAACCTAACCTAACCTAACCTAACCTAACCTTTTTTTTTTTTTTTTTTTTTTTTTTTTTTTTTTTTTTTTTTTTTTTTTTTTTTTTTTTTTTTATCGTTGGGAAATGCATTTCTCGCACGGGCCCCCTGCTAACCAGAGGGCACTGTGGGGGACTCGATGACATACCCCCTAAAACCCAACGCCTAACCCCCAATCCGCCATAGTGGGACGCCACGGGATCGCGTTAGCATACAACCGCGACGCCCCGGCGGTGGCCAGGAATGACCCCAACCCAAACGTGAGGCTGCTCGCAAGTCCACTCTGCTGATCAGAGAAGTACCCGGAGCAGCCCCACAGAACCTGAACACCGCCCACCGAAGTGGGCACTCTGCAAAAAATAAGGGGTATATGCGTATATAAGTCTACACGCATATACCCGAACCTCCCACCCAAAATTGGGCAAACACCTCAAAATTGCCCGAAGGCCCGCCTATACGCCCGAAGGCCCCCCCCAAACAGCCGCAGGAGAAGAGGATGCGACAACGCCGACACTCCCCTTCCCCTGCCGCCCCCTCACATGCCGCCATCAGCGGTGACGGCCCCGCTGGGACCGCGGAAGGCGGGGAGAAATATTTTGTTCTTCCCGCCCCCCGCGGCCCCCCCCGACAACCCCCCCAAAAAACGGTTGCAGAGGATAGGGAGTACGGCGCACCGTAATACCGTAGCTCCTCTTCCTCTGCATCCCCACCGCGTCCACCATCAGACGGTGGTGGCCCCGCTAGGCCGCGGGAGATAGGGACGAGCGGCGCACCGCAATACCGGCACTCCTCTTCCCCCGCGGCCCCCCTACCGTCGGCCCAGCTCCGACTGAGCTGGCTGCCGACACCCCTCGCTAGACACGGGACCACCGAAGTGGCCCCGCTCCAGCCGCCGCACCGACGGGCTAGTCCCGGCAGTGCGGCCCGCGCAGTGCCTCCTACCGTGAAAACGGCCAGAGACACCGCGCTACCTCCGGTGGGCCCGGGTGTCCGCCTGACACCCCACCCTGGCTGTTGGTCCGCGGCGGGTTTCCCCGCTACCACTCGCTCCCGTTTGGGGCCGGTTGCGAGTGGCACTCCCCCATCCGCCACCCGGGGACGCGTCCGGTAGGAGTCAGCCTCTCCCCCGGAAAAGAGATTCGAATTTTCCCACCGGCCTCCACCGGTGGTACTCATTCTACCATCTCTTTGGAGCTAGGCTCCACCGTCATACCTACTAATCCACCGCAACGTCCGTCCATTATAGGCCGTCTGCCTAGGACTTCTGAAGCAGTGAACTTTCGGTCACACACCACAGAGTTATGTTTATACTAACTCACCGCCCCGTCAGGCTTAGAGCTTTCTAAACATGCCTCCAATAGCTCGTAGCCACCCCCAAATTATGCGGGGGTGGTTGTACTCGCTATAGACCACCGACCCCGAACATATATAAATTATTAAATTATGTTCGGACCGGGACACGAACCCGGGGACCAGTGCGTGGGTCGTACATTGCTCACCACTACGCCAACTGGCCCGTCAAAAGAGATTCGAATTTTCCCACCGGCCTCCACCGGTGGTACTCATTCTACCATCTCTTTGGAGCTAGGCTCCACCGTCATACCTACTAATCCACCGCAACGTCCGTCCATTATAGGCCGTCTGCCTAGGACTTCTGAAGCAGTGAACTTTCGGTCACACACCACAGAGTTATGTTTATACTAACTCACCGCCCCGTCAGGCTTAGAGCTTTCTAAACATGCCTCCAATAGCTCGTAGCCACCCCCAAATTATGCGGGGGTGGTTGTACTCGCTATAGACCACCGACCCCGAACATATATAAATTATTAAATTATGTTCGGACCGGGACACGAACCCGGGGACCAGTGCGTGGGTCGTACATTGCTCACCACTACGCCAACTGGCCCGTCAAAGAGATTCGAATTTTCCCACCGGCCTCCACCGGTGGTACTCATTCTACCATCTCTTTGGAGCTAGGCTCCACCGTCATACCTACTAATCCACCGCAACGTCCGTCCATTATAGGCCGTCTGCCTAGGACTTCTGAAGCAGTGAACTTTCGGTCACACACCACAGAGTTATGTTTATACTAACTCACCGCCCCGTCAGGCTTAGAGCTTTCTAAACATGCCTCCAATAGCTCGTAGCCACCCCCAAATTATGCGGGGGTGGTTGTACTCGCTATAGACCACCGACCCCGAACATATATAAATTATTAAATTATGTTCGGACCGGGACACGAACCCGGGGACCAGTGCGTGGGTCGTACATTGCTCACCACTACGCCAACTGGCCCGTCAAAAGAGATTCGAATTTTCCCACCGGCCTCACCGGTGGTACTCATTCTACCATCTCTTTGGAGCTAGGCTCCACCGTCATACCTACTAATCCACCGCAACGTCCGTCCATTATAGGCCGTCTGCCTAGGACTTCTGAAGCAGTGAACTTTCGGTCACACACCACAGAGTTATGTTTATACTAACTCACCGCCCCGTCGGGCTTAGAGCTTTCTAAACATGCCTCCAATAGCTCGTAGCCACCCCCAAATTATGCGGGGGTGGTTGTACTCGCTATAGACCACCGACCCCGAACATATATAAATTATTAAATTATGTTCGGACCGGGACACGAACCCGGGGACCAGTGCGTGGGTCGTACATTGCTCACCACTACGCCAACTGGCCCGTCCTCGAATTTTCCCACCGGCCTCCACCGGTGGTACTCATTCTACCATCTCTTTTGGAGCTAGGCTCCACCGTCATACCTACTAATCCACCGCAACGTCCGTCCATTATAGGCCGTCTGCCTAGGACTTCTGAAGCAGTGAACTTTCGGTCACACACCACAGAGTTATGTTTATACTAACTCACCGCCCCGTCGGGCTTAGAGCTTTCTAAACATGCCTCCAATAGCTCGTAGCCACCCCCAAATTATGCGGGGGTGGTTGTACTCGCTATAGACCACCGACCCCGAACATATATAAATTATTAAATTATGTTCGGACCGGGACACGAACCCGGGGACCAGTGCGTGGGTCGTACATTGCTCACCACTACGCCAACTGGCCCGTCGACCTAACCTAACCTAACCTAACCTAACCTAACCTAACCTAACCTAACCTAACCTAACCTAACCTAACCTAACCTAACCTAACCTAACCTAACCTAACCTAACCTAACCTAACCTAACCTAACCTAACCTAACCTAACCTAACCTAACCTAACCTAACCTAACCTAACCTAACCTAACCTAACCTAACCTAACCTAACCTAACCTAACCTAACCTAACCTAACCTAACCTAACCTAACCTAACCTAACCTAACCTAACCTAACCTAACCTAACCTAACCTAACCTAACCTAACCTAACCTAACCTAACCTAACCTAACCTAACCTAACCTAACCTAACCTAACCTAACCTAACCTAACCTAACCTAACCTAACCTAACCTAACCTAACCTAACCTAACCTAACCTAACCTAACCTAACCTAACCTAACCTAACCTAACCTAACCTAACCTAACCTAACCTAACCTAACCTAACCTAACCTAACCTAACCTAACCTAACCTAACCTAACCTAACCTAACCTAACCTAACCTAACCTAACCTAACCTAACCTAACCTAACCTAACCTAACCTAACCTAACCTAACCTAACCTAACCTAACCTAACCTAACCTAACCTAACCTAACCTAACCTAACCTAACCTAACCTAACCTAACCTAACCTAACCTAACCTAACCTAACCTAACCTAACCTAACCTAACCTAACCTAACCTAACCTAACCTAACCTAACCTAACCTAACCTAACCTAACCTAACCTAACCTAACCTAACCTAACCTAACCTAACCTAACCTAACCTAACCTAACCTAACCTAACCTAACCTAACCTAACCTAACCTAACCTAACCTAACCTAACCTAACCTAACCTAACCTAACCTAACCTAACCTAACCTAACCTAACCTAACCTAACCTAACCTAACCTAACCTAACCTAACCTAACCTAACCTAACCTAACCTAACCTAACCTAACCTAACCTAACCTAACCTAACCTAACCTAACCTAACCTAACCTAACCTAACCTAACCTAACCTAACCTAACCTAACCTAACCTAACCTAACCTAACCTAACCTAACCTAACCTAACCTAACCTAACCTAACCTAACCTAACCTAACCTAACCTAACCTAACCTAACCTAACCTAACCTAACCTAACCTAACCTAACCTAACCTAACCTAACCTAACCTAACCTAACCTAACCTAACCTAACCTAACCTAACCTAACCTAACCTAACCTAACCTAACCTAACCTAACCTAACCTAACCTAACCTAACCTAACCTAACCTAACCTAACCTAACCTAACCTAACCTAACCTAACCTAACCTAACCTAACCTAACCTAACCTAACCTAACCTAACCTAACCTAACCTAACCTAACCTAACCTAACCTAACCTAACCTAACCTAACCTAACCTAACCTAACCTAACCTAACCTAACCTAACCTAACCTAACCTAACCTAACCTAACCTAACCTAACCTAACCTAACCTAACCTAACCTAACCTAACCTAACCTAACCTAACCTAACCTAACCTAACCTAACCTAACCTAACCTAACCTAACCTAACCTAACCTAACCTAACCTAACCTAACCTAACCTAACCTAACCTAACCTAACCTAACCTAACCTAACCTAACCTAACCTAACCTAACCTAACCTAACCTAACCTAACCTAACCTAACCTAACCTAACCTAACCTAACCTAACCTAACCTAACCTAACCTAACCTAACCTAACCTAACCTAACCTAACCTAACCTAACCTAACCTAACCTAACCTAACCTAACCTAACCTAACCTAACCTAACCTAACCTAACCTAACCTAACCTAACCTAACCTAACCTAACCTAACCTAACCTAACCTAACCTAACCTAACCTAACCTAACCTAACCTAACCTAACCTAACCTAACCTAACCTAACCTAACCTAACCTAACCTAACCTAACCTAACCTAACCTAACCTAACCTAACCTAACCTAACCTAACCTAACCTAACCTAACCTAACCTAACCTAACCTAACCTAACCTAACCTAACCTAACCTAACCTAACCTAACCTAACCTAACCTAACCTAACCTAACCTAACCTAACCTAACCTAACCTAACCTAACCTAACCTAACCTAACCTAACCTAACCTAACCTAACCTAACCTAACCTAACCTAACCTAACCTAACCTAACCTAACCTAACCTAACCTAACCTAACCTAACCTAACCTAACCTAACCTAACCTAACCTAACCTAACCTAACCTAACCTAACCTAACCTAACCTAACCTAACCTAACCTAACCTAACCTAACCTAACCTAACCTAACCTAACCTAACCTAACCTAACCTAACCTAACCTAACCTAACCTAACCTAACCTAACCTAACCTAACCTAACCTAACCTAACCTAACCTAACCTAACCTAACCTAACCTAACCTAACCTAACCTAACCTAACCTAACCTAACCTAACCTAACCTAACCTAACCTAACCTAACCTAACCTAACCTAACCTAACCTAACCTAACCTAACCTAACCTAACCTAACCTAACCTAACCTAACCTAACCTAACCTAACCTAACCTAACCTAACCTAACCTAACCTAACCTAACCTAACCTAACCTAACCTAACCTAACCTAACCTAACCTAACCTAACCTAACCTAACCTAACCTAACCTAACCTAACCTAACCTAACCTAACCTAACCTAACCTAACCTAACCTAACCTAACCTAACCTAACCTAACCTAACCTAACCTAACCTAACCTAACCTAACCTAACCTAACCTAACCTAACCTAACCTAACCTAACCTAACCTAACCTAACCTAACCTAACCTAACCTAACCTAACCTAACCTAACCTAACCTAACCTAACCTAACCTAACCTAACCTAACCTAACCTAACCTAACCTAACCTAACCTAACCTAACCTAACCTAACCTAACCTAACCTAACCTAACCTAACCTAACCTAACCTAACCTAACCTAACCTAACCTAACCTAACCTAACCTAACCTAACCTAACCTAACCTAACCTAACCTAACCTAACCTAACCTAACCTAACCTAACCTAACCTAACCTAACCTAACCTAACCTAACCTAACCTAACCTAACCTAACCTAACCTAACCTAACCTAACCTAACCTAACCTAACCTAACCTAACCTAACCTAACCTAACCTAACCTAACCTAACCTAACCTAACCTAACCTAACCTAACCTAACCTAACCTAACCTAACCTAACCTAACCTAACCTAACCTAACCTAACCTAACCTAACCTAACCTAACCTAACCTAACCTAACCTAACCTAACCTAACCTAACCTAACCTAACCTAACCTAACCTAACCTAACCTAACCTAACCTAACCTAACCTAACCTAACCTAACCTAACCTAACCTAACCTAACCTAACCTAACCTAACCTAACCTAACCTAACCTAACCTAACCTAACCTAACCTAACCTAACCTAACCTAACCTAACCTAACCTAACCTAACCTAACCTAACCTAACCTAACCTAACCTAACCTAACCTAACCTAACCTAACCTAACCTAACCTAACCTAACCTAACCTAACCTAACCTAACCTAACCTAACCTAACCTAACCTAACCTAACCTAACCTAACCTAACCTAACCTAACCTAACCTAACCTAACCTAACCTAACCTAACCTAACCTAACCTAACCTAACCTAACCTAACCTAACCTAACCTAACCTAACCTAACCTAACCTAACCTAACCTAACCTAACCTAACCTAACCTAACCTAACCTAACCTAACCTAACCTAACCTAACCTAACCTAACCTAACCTAACCTAACCTAACCTAACCTAACCTAACCTAACCTAACCTAACCTAACCTAACCTAACCTAACCTAACCTAACCTAACCTAACCTAACCTAACCTAACCTAACCTAACCTAACCTAACCTAACCTAACCTAACCTAACCTAACCTAACCTAACCTAACCTAACCTAACCTAACCTAACCTAACCTAACCTAACCTAACCTAACCTAACCTAACCTAACCTAACCTAACCTAACCTAACCTAACCTAACCTAACCTAACCTAACCTAACCTAACCTAACCTAACCTAACCTAACCTAACCTAACCTAACCTAACCTAACCTAACCTAACCTAACCTAACCTAACCTAACCTAACCTAACCTAACCTAACCTAACCTAACCTAACCTAACCTAACCTAACCTAACCTAACCTAACCTAACCTAACCTAACCTAACCTAACCTAACCTAACCTAACCTAACCTAACCTAACCTAACCTAACCTAACCTAACCTAACCTAACCTAACCTAACCTAACCTAACCTAACCTAACCTAACCTAACCTAACCTAACCTAACCTAACCTAACCTAACCTAACCTAACCTAACCTGAACCTAACCTAACCTAACCTAACCTAACCTAACCTAACCTAACCTAACCTAACCTAACCTAACCTAACCTAACCTAACCTAACCTAACCTAACCTAACCTAACCTAACCTAACCTAACCTAACCTAACCTAACCTAACCTAACCTAACCTAACCTAACCTAACCTAACCTAACCTAACCTAACCTAACCTAACCTAACCTAACCTAACCTAACCTAACCTAACCTAACCTAACCTAACCTAACCTAACCTAACCTAACCTAACCTAACCTAACCTAACCTAACCTAACCTAACCTAACCTAACCTAACCTAACCTAACCTAACCTAACCTAACCTAACCTAACCTAACCTAACCTAACCTAACCTAACCTAACCTAACCTAACCTAACCTAACCTAACCTAACCTAACCTAACCTAACCTAACCTAACCTAACCTAACCTAACCTAACCTAACCTAACCTAACCTAACCTAACCTAACCTAACCTAACCTAACCTAACCTAACCTAACCTAACCTAACCTAACCTAACCTAACCTAACCTAACCTAACCTAACCTAACCTAACCTAACCTAACCTAACCTAACCTAACCTAACCTAACCTAACCTAACCTAACCTAACCTAACCTAACCTAACCTAACCTAACCTAACCTAACCTAACCTAACCTAACCTAACCTAACCTAACCTAACCTAACCTAACCTAACCTAACCTAACCTAACCTAACCTAACCTAACCTAACCTAACCTAACCTAACCTAACCTAACCTAACCTAACCTAACCTAACCTAACCTAACCTAACCTAACCTAACCTAACCTAACCTAACCTAACCTAACCTAACCTAACCTAACCTAACCTAACCTAACCTAACCTAACCTAACCTAACCTAACCTAACCTAACCTAACCTAACCTAACCTAACCTAACCTAACCTAACCTAACCTAACCTAACCTAACCTAACCTAACCTAACCTAACCTAACCTAACCTAACCTAACCTAACCTAACCTAACCTAACCTAACCTAACCTAACCTAACCTAACCTAACCTAACCTAACCTAACCTAACCTAACCTAACCTAACCTAACCTAACCTAACCTAACCTAACCTAACCTAACCTAACCTAACCTAACCTAACCTAACCTAACCTAACCTAACCTAACCTAACCTAACCTAACCTAACCTAACCTAACCTAACCTAACCTAACCTAACCTAACCTAACCTAACCTAACCTAACCTAACCTAACCTAACCTAACCTAACCTAACCTAACCTAACCTAACCTAACCTAACCTAACCTAACCTAACCTAACCTAACCTAACCTAACCTAACCTAACCTAACCTAACCTAACCTAACCTAACCTAACCTAACCTAACCTAACCTAACCTAACCTAACCTAACCTAACCTAACCTAACCTAACCTAACCTAACCTAACCTAACCTAACCTAACCTAACCTAACCTAACCTAACCTAACCTAACCTAACCTAACCTAACCTAACCTAACCTAACCTAACCTAACCTAACCTAACCTAACCTAACCTAACCTAACCTAACCTAACCTAACCTAACCTAACCTAACCTAACCTAACCTAACCTAACCTAACCTAACCTAACCTAACCTAACCTAACCTAACCTAACCTAACCTAACCTAACCTAACCTAACCTAACCTAACCTAACCTAACCTAACCTAACCTAACCTAACCTAACCTAACCTAACCTAACCTAACCTAACCTAACCTAACCTAACCTAACCTAACCTAACCTAACCTAACCTAACCTAACCTAACCTAACCTAACCTAACCTAACCTAACCTAACCTAACCTAACCTAACCTAACCTAACCTAACCTAACCTAACCTAACCTAACCTAACCTAACCTAACCTAACCTAACCTAACCTAACCTAACCTAACCTAACCTAACCTAACCTAACCTAACCTAACCTAACCTAACCTAACCTAACCTAACCTAACCTAACCTAACCTAACCTAACCTAACCTAACCTAACCTAACCTAACCTAACCTAACCTAACCTAACCTAACCTAACCTAACCTAACCTAACCTAACCTAACCTAACCTAACCTAACCTAACCTAACCTAACCTAACCTAACCTAACCTAACCTAACCTAACCTAACCTAACCTAACCTAACCTAACCTAACCTAACCTAACCTAACCTAACCTAACCTAACCTAACCTAACCTAACCTAACCTAACCTAACCTAACCTAACCTAACCTAACCTAACCTAACCTAACCTAACCTAACCTAACCTAACCTAACCTAACCTAACCTAACCTAACCTAACCTAACCTAACCTAACCTAACCTAACCTAACCTAACCTAACCTAACCTAACCTAACCTAACCTAACCTAACCTAACCTAACCTAACCTAACCTAACCTAACCTAACCTAACCTAACCTAACCTAACCTAACCTAACCTAACCTAACCTAACCTAACCTAACCTAACCTAACCTAACCTAACCTAACCTAACCTAACCTAACCTAACCTAACCTAACCTAACCTAACCTAACCTAACCTAACCTAACCTAACCTAACCTAACCTAACCTAACCTAACCTAACCTAACCTAACCTAACCTAACCTAACCTAACCTAACCTAACCTAACCTAACCTAACCTAACCTAACCTAACCTAACCTAACCTAACCTAACCTAACCTAACCTAACCTAACCTAACCTAACCTAACCTAACCTAACCTAACCTAACCTAACCTAACCTAACCTAACCTAACCTAACCTAACCTAACCTAACCTAACCTAACCTAACCTAACCTAACCTAACCTAACCTAACCTAACCTAACCTAACCTAACCTAACCTAACCTAACCTAACCTAACCTAACCTAACCTAACCTAACCTAACCTAACCTAACCTAACCTAACCTAACCTAACCTAACCTAACCTAACCTAACCTAACCTAACCTAACCTAACCTAACCTAACCTAACCTAACCTAACCTAACCTAACCTAACCTAACCTAACCTAACCTAACCTAACCTAACCTAACCTAACCTAACCTAACCTAACCTAACCAACCTAACCTAACCTAACCTAACCTAACCTAACCTAACCTAACCTAACCTAACCTAACCTAACCTAACCTAACCTAACCTAACCTAACCTAACCTAACCTAACCTAACCTAACCTAACCTAACCTAACCTAACCTAACCTAACCTAACCTAACCTAACCTAACCTAACCTAACCTAACCTAACCTAACCTAACCTAACCTAACCTAACCTAACCTAACCTAACCTAACCTAACCTAACCTAACCTAACCTAACCTAACCTAACCTAACCTAACCTAACCTAACCTAACCTAACCTAACCTAACCTAACCTAACCTAACCTAACCTAACCTAACCTAACCTAACCTAACCTAACCTAACCTAACCTAACCTAACCTAACCTAACCTAACCTAACCTAACCTAACCTAACCTAACCTAACCTAACCTAACCTAACCTAACCTAACCTAACCTAACCTAACCTAACCTAACCTAACCTAACCTAACCTAACCTAACCTAACCTAACCTAACCTAACCTAACCTAACCTAACCTAACCTAACCTAACCTAACCTAACCTAACCTAACCTAACCTAACCTAACCTAACCTAACCTAACCTAACCTAACCTAACCTAACCTAACCTAACCTAACCTAACCTAACCTAACCTAACCTAACCTAACCTAACCTAACCTAACCTAACCTAACCTAACCTAACCTAACCTAACCTAACCTAACCTAACCTAACCTAACCTAACCTAACCTAACCTAACCTAACCTAACCTAACCTAACCTAACCTAACCTAACCTAACCTAACCTAACCTAACCTAACCTAACCTAACCTAACCTAACCTAACCTAACCTAACCTAACCTAACCTAACCTAACCTAACCTAACCTAACCTAACCTAACCTAACCTAACCTAACCTAACCTAACCTAACCTAACCTAACCTAACCTAACCTAACCTAACCTAACCTAACCTAACCTAACCTAACCTAACCTAACCTAACCTAACCTAACCTAACCTAACCTAACCTAACCTAACCTAACCTAACCTAACCTAACCTAACCTAACCTAACCTAACCTAACCTAACCTAACCTAACCTAACCTAACCTAACCTAACCTAACCTAACCTAACCTAACCTAACCTAACCTAACCTAACCTAACCTAACCTAACCTAACCTAACCTAACCTAACCTAACCTAACCTAACCTAACCTAACCTAACCTAACCTAACCTAACCTAACCTAACCTAACCTAACCTAACCTAACCTAACCTAACCTAACCTAACCTAACCTAACCTAACCTAACCTAACCTAACCTAACCTAACCTAACCTAACCTAACCTAACCTAACCTAACCTAACCTAACCTAACCTAACCTAACCTAACCTAACCTAACCTAACCTAACCTAACCTAACCTAACCTAACCTAACCTAACCTAACCTAACCTAACCTAACCTAACCTAACCTAACCTAACCTAACCTAACCTAACCTAACCTAACCTAACCTAACCTAACCTAACCTAACCTAACCTAACCTAACCTAACCTAACCTAACCTAACCTAACCTAACCTAACCTAACCTAACCTAACCTAACCTAACCTAACCTAACCTAACCTAACCTAACCTAACCTAACCTAACCTAACCTAACCTAACCTAACCTAACCTAACCTAACCTAACCTAACCTAACCTAACCTAACCTAACCTAACCTAACCTAACCTAACCTAACCTAACCTAACCTAACCTAACCTAACCTAACCTAACCTAACCTAACCTAACCTAACCTAACCTAACCTAACCTAACCTAACCTAACCTAACCTAACCTAACCTAACCTAACCTAACCTAACCTAACCTAACCTAACCTAACCTAACCTAACCTAACCTAACCTAACCTAACCTAACCTAACCTAACCTAACCTAACCTAACCTAACCTAACCTAACCTAACCTAACCTAACCTAACCTAACCTAACCTAACCTAACCTAACCTAACCTAACCTAACCTAACCTAACCTAACCTAACCTAACCTAACCTAACCTAACCTAACCTAACCTAACCTAACCTAACCTAACCTAACCTAACCTAACCTAACCTAACCTAACCTAACCTAACCTAACCTAACCTAACCTACCTAACCTAACCTAACCTAACCTAACCTAACCTAACCTAACCTAACCTAACCTAACCTAACCTAACCTAACCTAACCTAACCTAACCTAACCTAACCTAACCTAACCTAACCTAACCTAACCTAACCTAACCTAACCTAACCTAACCTAACCTAACCTAACCTAACCTAACCTAACCTAACCTAACCTAACCTAACCTAACCTAACCTAACCTAACCTAACCTAACCTAACCTAACCTAACCTAACCTAACCTAACCTAACCTAACCTAACCTAACCTAACCTAACCTAACCTAACCTAACCTAACCTAACCTAACCTAACCTAACCTAACCTAACCTAACCTAACCTAACCTAACCTAACCTAACCTAACCTAACCTAACCTAACCTAACCTAACCTAACCTAACCTAACCTAACCTAACCTAACCTAACCTAACCTAACCTAACCTAACCTAACCTAACCTAACCTAACCTAACCTAACCTAACCTAACCTAACCTAACCTAACCTAACCTAACCTAACCTAACCTAACCTAACCTAACCTAACCTAACCTAACCTAACCTAACCTAACCTAACCTAACCTAACCTAACCTAACCTAACCTAACCTAACCTAACCTAACCTAACCTAACCTAACCTAACCTAACCTAACCTAACCTAACCTAACCTAACCTAACCTAACCTAACCTAACCTAACCTAACCTAACCTAACCTAACCTAACCTAACCTAACCTAACCTAACCTAACCTAACCTAACCTAACCTAACCTAACCTAACCTAACCTAACCTAACCTAACCTAACCTAACCTAACCTAACCTAACCTAACCTAACCTAACCTAACCTAACCTAACCTAACCTAACCTAACCTAACCTAACCTAACCTAACCTAACCTAACCTAACCTAACCTAACCTAACCTAACCTAACCTAACCTAACCTAACCTAACCTAACCTAACCTAACCTAACCTAACCTAACCTAACCTAACCTAACCTAACCTAACCTAACCTAACCTAACCTAACCTAACCTAACCTAACCTAACCTAACCTAACCTAACCTAACCTAACCTAACCTAACCTAACCTAACCTAACCTAACCTAACCTAACCTAACCTAACCTAACCTAACCTAACCTAACCTAACCTAACCTAACCTAACCTAACCTAACCTAACCTAACCTAACCTAACCTAACCTAACCTAACCTAACCTAACCTAACCTAACCTAACCTAACCTAACCTAACCTAACCTAACCTAACCTAACCTAACCTAACCTAACCTAACCTAACCTAACCTAACCTAACCTAACCTAACCTAACCTAACCTAACCTAACCTAACCTAACCTAACCTAACCTAACCTAACCTAACCTAACCTAACCTAACCTAACCTAACCTAACCTAACCTAACCTAACCTAACCTAACCTAACCTAACCTAACCTAACCTAACCTAACCTAACCTAACCTAACCTAACCTAACCTAACCTAACCTAACCTAACCTAACCTAACCTAACCTAACCTAACCTAACCTAACCTAACCTAACCTAACCTAACCTAACCTAACCTAACCTAACCTAACCTAACCTAACCTAACCTAACCTAACCTAACCTAACCTAACCTAACCTAACCTAACCTAACCTAACCTAACCTAACCTAACCTAACCTAACCTAACCTAACCTAACCTAACCTAACCTAACCTAACCTAACCTAACCTAACCTAACCTAACCTAACCTAACCTAACCTAACCTAACCTAACCTAACCTAACCTAACCTAACCTAACCTAACCTAACCTAACCTAACCTAACCTAACCTAACCTAACCTAACCTAACCTAACCTAACCTAACCTAACCTAACCTAACCTAACCTAACCTAACCTAACCTAACCTAACCTAACCTAACCTAACCTAACCTAACCTAACCTAACCTAACCTAACCTAACCTAACCTAACCTAACCTAACCTAACCTAACCTAACCTAACCTAACCTAACCTAACCTAACCTAACCTAACCTAACCTAACCTAACCTAACCTAACCTAACCTAACCTAACCTAACCTAACCTAACCTAACCTAACCTAACCTAACCTAACCTAACCTAACCTAACCTAACCTAACCTAACCTAACCTAACCTAACCTAACCTAACCTAACCTAACCTAACCTAACCTAACCTAACCTAACCTAACCTAACCTAACCTAACCTAACCTAACCTAACCTAACCTAACCTAACCTAACCTAACCTAACCTAACCTAACCTAACCTAACCTAACCTAACCTAACCTAACCTAACCTAACCTAACCTAACCTAACCTAACCTAACCTAACCTAACCTAACCTAACCTAACCTAACCTAACCTAACCTAACCTAACCTAACCTAACCTAACCTAACCTAACCTAACCTAACCTAACCTAACCTAACCTAACCTAACCTAACCTAACCTAACCTAACCTAACCTAACCTAACCTAACCTAACCTAACCTAACCTAACCTAACCTAACCTAACCTAACCTAACCTAACCTAACCTAACCTAACCTAACCTAACCTAACCTAACCTAACCTAACCTAACCTAACCTAACCTAACCTAACCTAACCTAACCTAACCTAA
>OX637875.1:55000-62500 GCA_951802675.2 Boloria euphrosyne
CTGCATTGCGTTGGGCCCAGCAGAGTAGGCAGCTCAGCTCTGCCCACTCCGCTGGACCCAACGCATTGCAGGTGGCGTCCCTCCCATCCGCCAACGGGAGGACGCGCCCGGTAGGAGTCAGCCTCTCCCCCGAGTAAAGAGATTCGAATTTTCCCACCGGCCTCCACCGGTGGTACTCATTCTACCATCTCTTTGGAACTACACGTTCCCAACCTCAGACCTACTAATTCTCCGCAACTTCCGTCCATTATGGGCCGTCTGCCTAGGACTTCAGAAGCAGTGAACTTTCGGTCAACCGCCATGTATGTTATACTAACTCACAGTCCCCGTCGAGACTTTAGAGCTTTCTAACATGCCACCAATAGCTCGTAGCCACCCCCAAATTATGCGGGGGTGGTTGTACTCGCTATAGACCACCGACCCCGAACATATATAAATTATTAAATTATGTTCGGACCGGGACGCGAACCCGGGGACCAGTGCGTGGGTCGTACATTGCTCACCACTACGCCAACTGGCCCGTCAAAAAGAGATTCGAATTTTCCCACCGGCCTCCACCGGTGGTACTCATTCTACCATCTCTTTTGGAGCTAGGCTCCACCGTCATACCTACTAATCCACCGCAACGTCCGTCCATTATAGGCCGTCTGCCTAGGACTTCTGAAGCAGTGAACTTTCGGTCACACACCACAGAGTTATGTTTATACTAACTCACCGCCCCGTCGGGCTTAGAGCTTTCTAAACATGCCTCCAATAGCTCGTAGCCACCCCCAAATTATGCGGGGGTGGTTGTACTCGCTATAGACCACCGACCCCGAACATATATAAATTATTAAATTATGTTCGGACCGGGACACGAACCCGGGGACCAGTGCGGACCGGGACACGAACCCGGGGACCAGTGCGTGGGTCGTACATTGCTCACCACTACGCCAACTGGCCCGTCGAAGAGATTCGAATTTTCCCACCGGCCTCCACCGGTGGTACTCATTCTACCATCTCTTTGGAGCTAGGCTCCACCGTCATACCTACTAATCCACCGCAACGTCCGTCCATTATAGGCCGTCTGCCTAGGACTTCTGAAGCAGTGAACTTTCGGTCACACACCACAGAGTTATGTTTATACTAACTCACCGCCCCGTCAGGCTTAGAGCTTTCTAAACATGCCTCCAATAGCTCGTAGCCACCCCCAAATTATGCGGGGGTGGTTGTACTCGCTATAGACCACCGACCCCGAACATATATAAATTATTAAATTATGTTCGGACCGGGACACGAACCCGGGGACCAGTGCGTGGGTCGTACATTGCTCACCACTACGCCAACTGGCCCGTCAAAAAAGAGATTCGAATTTTCCCACCGGCCTCCACCGGTGGTACTCATTCTACCATCTCTTTTTGGAGCTAGGCTCCACCGTCATACCTACTAATCCACCGCAACGTCCGTCCATTATAGGCCGTCTGCCTAGGACTTCTGAAGCAGTGAACTTTCGGTCACACACCACAGAGTTATGTTTATACTAACTCACCGCCCCGTCGGGCTTAGAGCTTTCTAAACATGCCTCCAATAGCTCGTAGCCACCCCCAAATTATGCGGGGGTGGTTGTACTCGCTATAGACCACCGACCCCGAACATATATAAATTATTAAATTATGTTCGGACCGGGACACGAACCCGGGGACCAGTGCGTGGGTCGTACATTGCTCACCACTACGCCAACTGGCCCGTCAACCTAACCTAACCTAACCTAACCTAACCTAACCTAACCTAACCTAACCTAACCTAACCTAACCTAACCTAACCTAACCTAACCTAACCTAACCTAACCTAACCTAACCTAACCTAACCTAACCTAACCTAACCTAACCTAACCTAACCTAACCTAACCTAACCTAACCTAACCTAACCTAACCTAACCTAACCTAACCTAACCTAACCTAACCTAACCTAACCTAACCTAACCTAACCTAACCTAACCTAACCTAACCTAACCTAACCTAACCTAACCTAACCTAACCTAACCTAACCTAACCTAACCTAACCTAACCTAACCTAACCTAACCTAACCTAACCTAACCTAACCTAACCTAACCTAACCTAACCTAACCTAACCTAACCTAACCTAACCTAACCTAACCTAACCTAACCTAACCTAACCTAACCTAACCTAACCTAACCTAACCTAACCTAACCTAACCTAACCTAACCTAACCTAACCTAACCTAACCTAACCTAACCTAACCTAACCTAACCTAACCTAACCTAACCTAACCTAACCTAACCTAACCTAACCTAACCTAACCTAACCTAACCTAACCTAACCTAACCTAACCTAACCTAACCTAACCTAACCTAACCTAACCTAACCTAACCTAACCTAACCTAACCTAACCTAACCTAACCTAACCTAACCTAACCTAACCTAACCTAACCTAACCTAACCTAACCTAACCTAACCTAACCTAACCTAACCTAACCTAACCTAACCTAACCTAACCTAACCTAACCTAACCTAACCTAACCTAACCTAACCTAACCTAACCTAACCTAACCTAACCTAACCTAACCTAACCTAACCTAACCTAACCTAACCTAACCTAACCTAACCTAACCTAACCTAACCTAACCTAACCTAACCTAACCTAACCTAACCTAACCTAACCTAACCTAACCTAACCTAACCTAACCTAACCTAACCTAACCTAACCTAACCTAACCTAACCTAACCTAACCTAACCTAACCTAACCTAACCTAACCTAACCTAACCTAACCTAACCTAACCTAACCTAACCTAACCTAACCTAACCTAACCTAACCTAACCTAACCTAACCTAACCTAACCTAACCTAACCTAACCTAACCTAACCTAACCTAACCTAACCTAACCTAACCTAACCTAACCTAACCTAACCTAACCTAACCTAACCTAACCTAACCTAACCTAACCTAACCTAACCTAACCTAACCTAACCTAACCTAACCTAACCTAACCTAACCTAACCTAACCTAACCTAACCTAACCTAACCTAACCTAACCTAACCTAACCTAACCTAACCTAACCTAACCTAACCTAACCTAACCTAACCTAACCTAACCTAACCTAACCTAACCTAACCTAACCTAACCTAACCTAACCTAACCTAACCTAACCTAACCTAACCTAACCTAACCTAACCTAACCTAACCTAACCTAACCTAACCTAACCTAACCTAACCTAACCTAACCTAACCTAACCTAACCTAACCTAACCTAACCTAACCTAACCTAACCTAACCTAACCTAACCTAACCTAACCTAACCTAACCTAACCTAACCTAACCTAACCTAACCTAACCTAACCTAACCTAACCTAACCTAACCTAACCTAACCTAACCTAACCTAACCTAACCTAACCTAACCTAACCTAACCTAACCTAACCTAACCTAACCTAACCTAACCTAACCTAACCTAACCTAACCTAACCTAACCTAACCTAACCTAACCTAACCTAACCTAACCTAACCTAACCTAACCTAACCTAACCTAACCTAACCTAACCTAACCTAACCTAACCTAACCTAACCTAACCTAACCTAACCTAACCTAACCTAACCTAACCTAACCTAACCTAACCTAACCTAACCTAACCTAACCTAACCTAACCTAACCTAACCTAACCTAACCTAACCTAACCTAACCTAACCTAACCTAACCTAACCTAACCTAACCTAACCTAACCTAACCTAACCTAACCTAACCTAACCTAACCTAACCTAACCTAACCTAACCTAACCTAACCTAACCTAACCTAACCTAACCTAACCTAACCTAACCTAACCTAACCTAACCTAACCTAACCTAACCTAACCTAACCTAACCTAACCTAACCTAACCTAACCTAACCTAACCTAACCTAACCTAACCTAACCTAACCTAACCTAACCTAACCTAACCTAACCTAACCTAACCTAACCTAACCTAACCTAACCTAACCTAACCTAACCTAACCTAACCTAACCTAACCTAACCTAACCTAACCTAACCTAACCTAACCTAACCTAACCTAACCTAACCTAACCTAACCTAACCTAACCTAACCTAACCTAACCTAACCTAACCTAACCTAACCTAACCTAACCTAACCTAACCTAACCTAACCTAACCTAACCTAACCTAACCTAACCTAACCTAACCTAACCTAACCTAACCTAACCTAACCTAACCTAACCTAACCTAACCTAACCTAACCTAACCTAACCTAACCTAACCTAACCTAACCTAACCTAACCTAACCTAACCTAACCTAACCTAACCTAACCTAACCTAACCTAACCTAACCTAACCTAACCTAACCTAACCTAACCTAACCTAACCTAACCTAACCTAACCTAACCTAACCTAACCTAACCTAACCTAACCTAACCTAACCTAACCTAACCTAACCTAACCTAACCTAACCTAACCTAACCTAACCTAACCTAACCTAACCTAACCTAACCTAACCTAACCTAACCTAACCTAACCTAACCTAACCTAACCTAACCTAACCTAACCTAACCTAACCTAACCTAACCTAACCTAACCTAACCTAACCTAACCTAACCTAACCTAACCTAACCTAACCTAACCTAACCTAACCGGAGTCCCGCTCGAGCAGCGGAGGCGAGCGCACGCGTTCCAACGCCGGAAACCGCGCTCCGCTAGCTCAAACGGTTGCAAAGTTACGATTAAAATCGTTAAAAGTGGTAAAAGTGACTTGGATTGACGTGAAAAGTGACTTATTCGAAGTGGAAAGTGACGCTTAACATCGTGCGCTATTTAAAATTTTTAAATTCGCACGTTTTGGACCTTTTTTGGCCAAAAAAATAGGATTTTTCAAGTGTCAGTGACAGTTTTTAGTGAACGCTGCTCGAAATAGATCTACGACCCCCACTTTTTATTAGTGGGTAGTGAAGTGCTCAGTGACCCCCACATCTGACGAAAAATTCAGATTTTTTCGACAACGTTTAGACACTTAAATCGTCAAAAAAACAATATTGACCAATTTGCTCTTTTCTCAGTCGAGCAAATTAGAAAGTCGTGACTAGCATCCAGAGAAAGCCCTGACTGCAAGGATAAAGAATAACGAACTCCCATCAAAATATCTCTGCTGGCTCCGGAGATATTCAATCTGCAAAATTGAAAAATTTGTGACCTAAGTTTGGTGCCTAGTATCTTCTCATCAAGATCTACGACCCCACCCGGAATTTATTACACTCAACGCAGCATTTCATCAGCTTCAAGGATCAGAAAACAGATTGAAAATCCGTGCAGGGGATCCGAAGATATTAGATTTTTAATATAATAAGGTAAATTTACATGTAAAAATATATGTTAAGTTAGATTACGTAGATTTAATATATTTTCTATATATAAAATTGTGTTCGTGAAGTTGTTTGTACGTTGAAATTTAAAATTACATTAAATTTTTAGTACTAAACTGGAAAACTTTTCAAAAATAGTAAACTAAATAGCGTATCCTATTAATAATAAGTAGTCAAAATTAATCTCAAAAATTAGCATAGTAAAAATTTTCATTTTCATAGTGTAATTCAATTTTCAAAAAATTAAAATTTTAAAAAATTTTCCAAAAACTTAGAGTTAGACATTGCATCATATAAAGTAATACTAATAAATATAAATAAATAAATTTTAGATCAATAAAACACTTAAACTTCAAAATATCATATAAAAATAATTAATATAAATTTCAACGAACAAAAAATGTCCGATCTCATTTCATATTAGTAGATGGGCGGAGCCTATTCGTAGTAAACAACTGCCAAGACAGAGCGGGATTGTATATTTAATATTAATTTTAAATTAAAATTTTCTATTTGATCGAGAAACATCTCGAATAGTCTCGAACCTTCCAGAACATTTGGCCAAGAGCGAGTCGAAATTGCTATTTAGAATATTTTATTAATATAAATTTAAAACTATTACAAATTGAACCTTATTGACTTTAATATATTTTTAGATTAAAATTTTGATAATTAAAAAACTGTCAAGACCGAGTGGTTTTTACACTCAAATATTTAATATATTTTTATACATATTTGGAACCTTGTGGACATAGAATTTTTATTCTATTTTTTGTATGAACGGGACTTAGAAAATTTTAAATTTAAAAATTTTAGATTTACATTAGATTAAGTTTAGACTTTAAAAATACTACTTTTTATGATATATATAGGTACAGGACTGGGTTGGGCATCGAACCCGCGACCCAAAAATTTGGAAAAATTTCAAACTTTTATTTTATTGCATTTTCAAAAATTGTGTTTTTGTCTGAGTGTATACCCCCCATTTGACCCCCCCCCACTATTTTCCCAAAAATCTCAAATTTGGTGACAGCATCCCTCATCCAATTTCCAGCATTTCACCCCCCCTCCCCCCCCAAAAATTTTTTACCCCTTCCCCCCAGACAAAAACTCAAATATCTCCGAAATTACTTAACCGATTTTGACAAAATAGGAATCCAGTTGTAGGTCTTAGAATACTGAAGGAAACCTACTAAAAATTTGATTTTTAAATTCACCCCCCTTGCTATAAATCATAAAAAACCCCCTTTTTGGAAAAAGTACTCTATAAATTTTTACGGAAAAAATATATATTATAAAGCATCACTAATTAACACATATTCAGAATTAAAAATTTAAAATTTGTCAAAAACAACCCCTACAGAAACCCTTAAATTAAAAACCTTCATAACTTAGCCAATTTTAGAAGCAGATACCTAGTGTTTGGGTTCTTTTGAAAGGGCTCAACAAGACCTAACACCCCCATACAGTGTTGGGTCTCCCAGACCTGTACATAAAAAATTAGATTTTAAAAATTAGGTTTTAGATTAGTTTAATTATTTTATAAGTTAAATTACTTTATATAATATAATCAAGGTGACTTAAATAGACTGTTGGGCCCCATACACCCAACTTAAATTTGTATACTTTACACACTTTACACTTGACGTAGACCGACCCCTCCAAGATGTTTCGCACTCCTAAAAACACGAAACCGTCTACATCACAGACACACAAACAAACACCTACAGAGACACAATCACCTACAGAGACATCCCCTACATCACCACAGACATCTCCGCGTCCAGAATCACAACCATGTACCTATAGAAAGATCTTTGAGGCAACTGGAAAACACGTACAAGCCATAAAATTCCAACTGAGCATCTCGGGAAACATAAAACGCAGCATCAAAGACACCATCACCGAAAAAACCGATGCTCTAAGAGACACAATCCACAAGGTCGTCCAGTGTCTAATAGAAATGGACGCAGAGATGGAAGAAGCAAGAGAGGAAATACAAAAATTAAAACGAGATAGACACAAGATAATAGAAAAGACAGTAGACAAGTGTAGCTCGTGCGACCAATTAAAACAGGACGTGAAGAATATAAAACCCCAATTAGAGGACTATTACAAGAAGATCGACAGTAGAATCAAGGACATCGGCGATC